>OZ005740.1:147343070-147344606 GCA_963930735.1 Dioctria linearis | reverse complement strand
CGAGAAGCGGTCACGCTCCTCACAGGTGAACATGACTGGCCCCCAGGTTACAAACTTAGCAAAGCAACAAATTCTGACTCTTTTATAGGTAAAAAAAAATGCTTATCTAGTCTCTTAAAAATTGTTTGCGCCGAGGCATCCAAATCAATTCAATTCCTTTGGCACCAATTCTCATTGCTCTCTATAGCCACTTCAGCCAGTTATGCTCCTTCAGGAAGATAGAAGTATCGTCGCCAGCCGCAAGCTGTTGTGGAGAACACTTCCGTTCCTCATCCCGTTGTTTGCTGGGCTTTCAGCATTGGGAGCACTATCGGGAGGTGCAGCAGGCATAGCTAAAGCAGTAAATGATATCAGTGCGGCAAAGGCAAAATTGGAAGAAAGCAAACGTCATAACCAAGCAATGGAAACTATAGCGGTCGGTAAAGATGGAAACGGGCTGTTCTTGAAGCCATACAGAAAAGGACTTGGACTCTATCTACAACCTCAACCAAAAAACTATTAAAGACGCTACCCAAACGACCGCTAAACGAGTTGGATCTTCACAAGTATACCACACACTTGCCGCACTGCCGAGGAGTATTTATGCGTGATAACCTTCCTAAAAAGCCATGGAAGCGAGAAAGCGGTATTGTTAACTTGGACATCTCAACTGGAGCAGGTATACATTGGGTAGCGTACTACAAGAAAGGTGATAACATCGAATACTTTGATAGCTTTGGCAATCTCCATATAATAATATAATTGTTATAGCCATTAATTATTATCTATAAATAAATGTATCTATATTGAAATTGTGACAGTTCATTATCAACCGCCATGTCATTAACACTTACTCTCAAGGGAAATTCATCTCTACTCAGTGCTGAGTACTTTCCTCCGCTGGAGCTAGCAACTGATTATGTTTGTGGATTAATTGATTTTCAAACATACAACTCTATACCAAATATTGATGTGAGCAATAATCTGGTTCATGTAGGGAATGAGGTTGTTGAGATACCTGTTGGATCCTATGAGATTGATGACATAGCAAAATATGTACAAGGATACTTGGATAAAGAAGGGAGAAGGATAAAGGTTACAATAAAGGCTAACAATAATACATTGAAGAGTGAAGTTAAGGCAACTGAAGAAATACATTTTGAAAAGCAGAGATCCATAGCTCCTCTGCTAGGATTCAGTAAAAGAAACTTATCTGCTAATATAGTGCATACATCAGAGTTGCCAGTCAACATCATTAAAGTAAATACTATACGCATCGAATGTAATATTATATCAGGATCATTCTTCAACAACAACCAAGTACACACTCTCCACGAGTTTTCACCGAACGTGGGGCCTGGGTATAAAATAGTGGAGGTACCCAAAAATGTAATCTATTTGCCTGTGAACACCAAACGTATAAGTTCTCTAACATTGAAGCTCCTTGACCAAGACGGTGACTTAATCAACTTCAGAGGAGAGACTATAACCATCAGGTTACATTTGAAGCCACAGCATGTTGATATACAATAATGATAAATACGAGTTCGGAGCAGA